>CP139505.1:210415950-210455438 GCA_021014915.2 Artemisia tridentata subsp. tridentata
GTTTCTTCATAAAGCTTCACCATTTGTTGTTTTCTTACTTCTTTTGCTGTACGAGCGCCACCCTCCACCACCAACTCAGCCGCCACCTCTCCTCTTGTTATTAATTCAAGAGACAAGTAGATCGAAGATCTACTGATGTTCGTGTTTTTGGTTTTGGGTTAGTGTGAAAAGGTCTCGTATTGTTTGGGATAACCATCACAGCCAAACCATCATCGCCTCCACCTATCTATTTCCCTCGTTTGCTTGGTATGTTCAAATCGTAAACCTCATATTTTAATTTTTTTTTTATTTTATTTAACAACGATTATGATTAAATTCACTTAAAGTTCTATCATATAAGTTTCATGTACTATTACGAATTCCTATCTAACGAATGTTTTATCTTTTAACACCGCAATGCGACAAACCTCGTTCATTACATTTCCTATTTCAATACCTTTAACTTAACCTTGTCTTGAAAAGCTAATCCTATTTCATATCTCGCTCCCAAGCCAACAAAGTTGAATTCCTATCATTGAGGTTCGCTGGAATTCTCAAGGAAATCCTGAGATCACTTAAAGCAAGAACATACGTCTGTAGAACGAACGAGCTGAATTCAGGGACTGAATTCCTTAAACGGGTGGATACTGTAGCAACCCGTAATTTTCCACGTCAACATTTATTTTTCAACTCCAATTTACCACTTTGAAATTCTTACAAGAACACTTTTTACGAATAACTATTTGGTTAAATAAATATAAAACGAGGAACAACCCTCTTGAACACTATGAATTTAGGTTATATCCAGTCCACAACACTCAAGTACCTTGCTCCTACTCCAGTTCACAATTTTAAACTCTAAAACAAATTCCTATTCTTAAATTACTTACGGTTGTCAATTCAACGAACACAATTCGTAGTTCAAAATTTAACACTCGATATACCCAATTTTCCCAACGATTATTTCAAACGTATTTTTATACTTCCAAAAAGATTACAAAAGTTCCAAAGATATTTCCTTACGCCCAAGGTAAATTCTTTACAACTTACGTTTAATTACGTATAACTATCGTTAATTACCAAACCAACCACCAATGCATATTTTTAACACCCAATACATACAACACATGCACTTTTGTATCAAAACTACTCATCTAATCCTAATTTCTACCCATTGCCGCCCCCTTCCCCCTCTTGTCCTATAATTACTAGACAATATATAATTACCACCAAAAGGAAGCATGAAACATGGAACTTACTTTTTTTTACTTTGGAGGCTAAGCCACCAAAATGTCCCCTTGTCCCCCCTAATCGCCCCCCCCCTCCTCCTAGCTAAAATAATAAGTTTTGACTACACTATTAAGGGTTTGAAAGTTCAAGAATAAATACTTGCAAACTAGTCTCATTTTGCTCTATTAGTTCAAGTAAAGAAAATATATATATATATATCACTCCCATTCTATACTACAAATCGACACACACCCTTGGAGCAAAAGAAGGAGTAATCTTGTTGTGGTTAAGATCAAGTATACTAGAGCTTTTAGTTATGATTTGGAACACAAATCTTGGGGTTAATCAAGAATCTCACACGCACATCTCACTAATTACTTTTGTAAGTGATCTTACACTACAAAAACTTCATGATTTTCTATATGTCATAATGCTAGTCAAGTAAGTATACTTAGTTATCACTTGGTACATGTTGGTAAAGTTTTACATTTATAATGATCCTTTAACAAAAGATTATGTTTTGAACAAGTTTTGGTTACAAGAAAATTAGTTAGAAAAATCTTCACAAGAAAGTGATGAAAACATTATATATACTTGTATGTTAGTAAACTTGTAGGTTTAAACATTCTTGATGATTATTACATGGACCTTAGAATATTGTTAAGTTTATGGTTAGATCGTTATTATTATGTTAAGAAGTTGATGGAGGAACTAGGGCTAGTGATGAAGCGAAAAATGTACCGCTTTTAGGGGGTCATTTAAGCCCTAAATCGTATTTATTTGATCAAATATTGCCCTAAATCGTTCCTTTTATCATTTTAGGTACTTTGGAGAAGAAATCTGGAAAAGGAAGCATTTTGGACATTTTTGGAGCATAAAAGTGAAGAAAATGACAAAGTCTCAAAATCGGCTGAAAAGTACCTTTGACGGCGTCAGAAATATCCCCAAACGGCGTCATGGCTTGGCAAGAAAAAGGTGGATGTGAAAATTACTCATGATAAGCCAGAGAAATTTGCATGGGAATTCTGACGGCGTCACCCTTTGGAGTGATCAAGGTCGTCACGGTATAATTTAAAGAGGGACGGCGTCACGCCTAATTCTGACGGCGTCAAGCCTTGATAAGCCAGAATGGATTTTGGAGAGCTAAAGAGGGACAGCGTCAAGAAGGCCATCCGGGAACCTTAAAAGCGGCGAGGTGACGGCGTCACACTCCATAACGTGACGCCGTCAGATCTGAAAGTCTATATATAGTTTTATAATTTTTTGTCATTAGTGTGGAACTTATTGTGGAACTTTGTGTGTGAAAAACCCTAAGACGATTTTAGCAGCTTTTTCAAGGCTTTTTGCCTTGAGATCTTCCATGTTACATTGAAGATAAGTTATCAATTAATCATTCAATATGTCTATGTGTTGTTTGATTCTATCTTGTTCTTGTCTTTTGTTTAACATGCTAGGCTAGATTTATCTTGTGTTTGCTTAGATCTAATGAAACCTAGCTATTGATTATTGGTTATTAGTGTGTTATTAGTTGTATTGGATGATTGTTTATCTATGTTAGGCTTAAGAAAACTGGCTAACTTCCTATTCGGTAACTTGCTTGAACGTCTTAAGAAACATGAACCAATGCGTACTAAAGGTTTTTATGGTTGTATTTAATGCATGAGCGAATTCTAGTGATCCCATGTTAGGAGCTTCCTAGCCGGCTCGACATAGGAGTGAAGTAGGAGTTCATAGAGTTGGGGAAGTACGTACGCCACCCCACGATTGGTATTAAGGAATACACCCGTCATCCACGCGATTAATACACACTAATCAACCGGTAAAAGATAGTTAGGGAGTAAGGAAATCTAAGTAAACACATTTCTCACCACATAAGTTTTACCACCCTTTCATTTTCGTTATTTTATTTTATTTGCATTCGTAGTTATTTGGGTTAGTTGACTAGCAACTAATTCCGCCCACTCTTTCAAACCCGAGATTTTACTTGCTTTCATAAAATTATAAAAACATAAAAAGAATCTTCCTTCACCCTTAGACCTATTAGAGTAGTTTTTCATACTTAACGAACACTATTCCCTGTGGAGAACGATCAATCCCCCGTACTTACCACTACACTATACTACATCGGTCAGGTACACTGCCTGGTGGGGTTGTAAGCCTCTTGAGATCCCTCGAGAGGTAAAACCTGTTGTAAGGTTGCAAAACCACGCATCAAGTTTTTGGCGCCGCTGCCGGGGAATAGTTATTGTTTAGGTTGAATTTTTATTTTATAGGTCTACTCACTAGATTCCTTTCTAGTGAGATTTTTATTTTATTTTTTTAGGTTTTCTTTAGTCTATCTTTTTTCTTCGTTTCTTTGTTCGTAACCATTACCATCCGACATCATGGAAGGTGGTAATATCCTCGATCCCAACAACCCACCACAACAACCACCACCTCCTAGAGCCCGTACTTTAGGAGAGTACTCCCGTCCTAGCCACCATGGCTATCAAAACACCATTGAGCTCACTCAAGGAGCCAATGTCACTCCCTTGCGATCCGACACCATCCGGTTGGTGCAAAGCGGATGCGCATTCCATGGACTTCGTTCTGAAGATCCTAACCAACATCTCAAGGAGTTTCTCAAAATTGTTGATTCTATAGACCTTGATGTTGCCACTCGAGAGACGACCCGACTGCGTCTCTTTCAATTCTCTTTGCGGGACCAAGCTAGTCAATGGCTAGAGCGTCAACCCGCAGGTTCCATCACCTCTTGGGATAATCTCACTACTCGTTTCCTTGCTCAGTTTTTCCCACCGGGAAGAACTACCAAGCTAAGGAATGATATCTTGATGTTCCAACAACGTCAAGGTGAAACCCTCTACGAGGCATGGACTCGATTCAAGGACTTACTCCAAAAAGTCCCTCACCATGGCATAGAACTTTGGCTCCAAGTCCAAATCTTCTATGACCATATCAATCTCTCCACGAGGCAAACCATTGACCAATCGGCCGGTGGTAAGCTACGTGATCTAAGTGCGGAACAATCATGGGCTCTCCTAGAGGATCTTGCTCTTTATGACAACGAAAGTTGGAGTGATCCCCGTGATTTGAATAAAACGGTCAAGGCAATATCTTTGCCTTCGAACAATTCAAGCACTTCCGACCGTAGGATCATAGAACTTGAAGACCAAGTCAAGTTTCTCATGAAATCCTACGAGGCTCCTAAACCTTCAAGCCAAGTGAACAAAATCACTTCTTCATGTGAATTATGTAGTGGTCCCCACGACACTCGTGATTGCATGGAACTCCCCGAACAAGCTTTTGTGGACTACGCATCCTCGCGTACCGACGGAGCGGGAGACAAGTGGTACACTTTCAAACCCGAGCCAAACCCCTACGGTGATACATACAACCCCTCATGGAAAAATCACCCGAACCTTAGGTGGAAACAAAACCAAAACGCACAACAAACCAATTCTTCCAACCCACCTAATCGTTTCCAATCAAGCGGTTCCACATTGAACCGTACTTTCAACAACAATCCTTCCGGCAATGGTAGTACCAATAACTTTGAAGGATTGATGTCCCAATTTATGGCATCTCAAGAAGCTCGTTTAGCCAAGTTTGAAGCCGATTTCAAACAAAAACAAAGCGAGATGACCAATAAGATTGACACTTTGTTGAAAGCCCTCAATGACCGAGAAATGGGAGCACTCCCTAGCAACACGGTCAAGAACCCGAAACTAAACGTCAACGCCATTTCATCGGTTTCGTCCCCTAGTTCTTGTCCACAATATTATTCGGTCAATTCCATGAGCACGTGTTTCAAACAAACCCAAGTCATAGTTGAAACACCTCCCACTCAAAACCTTGACGAAGAATTCAAGGAGCTCCACCTTGAAAGTCCGGTTATTGATGTGTTGGATGAGAAGAAGCTCAAGTTAGGCGAAAAAGGGACCGCCTTTGTTCAAAACAAGCTACCTAAGAAGTTAGATGATCCGGGCTTATTTGTTCTACCTTGCAAGATCGGTAATTCGGAGGCTTATGACACATTAGCCGATCTTGGATCAAGCCTTAACCTACTTCCGTTACCTCTCTACACCTCTCTAAAACTAGGAAAACTTGAAGAAACCGAGGTGATAATAGGCTTAGCGGATGGGAGTGTTGCTTACCCGGTTGGAGTAGTCAAGGACGTGTTAGTACACATTGGAAAACTAACCATTTTAGCCGATTTCCACGTCCTTGATATGGTTAGCGACCCTACATGCCCCTTGTTGATAGGTAGAGGATTTTTGGCGACCGCTAGTGCTATGATTGATTGTAAGGAATCTAAGATAGCGGTAGGAGAAGGAGATACTTGGTCAGTCTATGATGTTAAGAAACATGCCTATGATAAGAAACATGCCTAGTGAGGAACCAACACCACATTGGTTAGAATTAAATAGGAGACCATCTAGATATGGACCTTGGATCGATAGAGACTTCATAGGACCCCAACGCCCATTTTACCTAGAAGAGGACTTTGTGAACCGAACACATACGGTAGAGCAACTCTTGGCTAGGGACACCGAATTGGATCCATTTGAAGACCCTCTAGTTTTTAGGAAGATGATTGATTTCCTAGGAGTTTTGCCAATTAACCTAGGAATGAATAAGTGGACTTGTGAGGACGATGATCATAAGTGGGATTGGGACAAACCACCCAAAGATGGAGATGGGTCATGGCATATTAAGATGACATTGTATGACCCGGATGGAGAGAAGTTTGAAAAGATATATTGTACTAAGCGGACCAATAGGAAACTTCAATCCAAGCTTAACCCTAAAGACGTCCTTGATGAAGAACTCACTTACATAGGGTAGAAGGACTTTGAGTCTAGCTACAAGACTCGTTAATAAAGAAAAGCGCTTCTTGGGAGGCAACCCAAGCTTTATTTGCTTTGTGTGTTTATTTATTTGTTTGTTCGTTTTTATTTGTTTCCGTATGCGTGTTTAAATTTTATTATTATTGATTCATGTTCAAAACTAATTTGTGAAAATACTTTATTTTGTTTTTAACTTCGTCTTAACTACATATAAAGGTATTTTGCAAAAGTTAAGTGTAAGGGGAATCCAAACCAGTTTATTAGAACAAATGAACATGAATCGTAATAATAATAAATTAACATACATATTAGTATTTGTTGAGTCAAATGCTTGTATCGAGTCATAATGATGTTTTGCAGGATTTCCAGGAAGTAAGGTATAGGTTTTTCCAAAATTTTTCCGGAAACTTAACATGAGAATTCTGTCAGATCATTTCTGACGGCGTCAGGAGTTACAACCTGACAGCGTCAGGTTTAATTTTCTGAAAATTTTTGAAAGTTTTGTTTTCATAAAAAGTTTTTATTAAATCTATAACTTATAATCTCCAGGAATCTGCAAAATTATCATTCCACAAGCATTATATCCTTATATATAGAGTTTATCCCGCCGATGTTATGCAGGTTTTCGTGTTTGTTTTCTCAGGTTTAACAGGTTATTTTGGACAAGAAAATGTTTGTTGGATCAAGCTTATGGCGATGCATTAGTCATGGAGCTTCAACATTACTTTGGAAGAAGATCTAACCGTGTTACCACATTATCCACCGAGCGAATCAGGGGAGTATTTGATTTCATTCTTTTACTTTATGCTTTTACATCTTGTTATTTGAACATTGGGGACAATGTTCATCTTAAGTGTAAGGGGGTGGGGGTAAAAGTACGATACTTTAGAGAATGCTATTACGCTTGATTTTTGTTTGTTTAATAGTAGATGTATAATAAAACTGAGATAAATACCTGTTAGGGTAATTTTAGTGCCAAATTTAAAATTTTTTACAACATTTAGGAGTGAAACTTTGATCTTAATGAGCGTCTCACGGATAGGAGTTATATGACTAGCACAAAAACCGTACCACTAAAAAATTTTCCACCCCCAAATATGTGAGGTTCGCCCCTAGAATTGGTAGGAAAAGCATTTATGCTATGATGTGTGTACCGGTAGCACTTAGATTCTAGAACTTGCGTTAGGACCATTCCGAGGCCACAAGTGAGACTACATTCGTGTAGTTAGATTTACTACATGATAAGAGGCATTAGGATTAACCCATTGTTTTACACCTGTGTTTTTGTTATAATTACTTTGGCTACATTGGTCAAGTAATTCTCCCATACCCTTTGCGTTGTACTCATTTTTAGTACACGATACCCCTAGTACACCCCTCAGAGCCTATCTTTTCGTTTCGACCTTTAAGCATTTTACTTAAAGGAAGAATTTGTTTACACCCCACTTAAATGTACACCCAAATCGCCTTAGCCTACCTTGTATGCACTCATTTTTAGTGCATTATTGTGACAACATTTGTTTAAAACCCAAGTTAATTATCTAATTGATTACATGGTTGCTAAGTCGAGTCATATCCTTGTACATATTGTTTTGGGACGATTGGGACTCATGGGTAAAGTACTAGTGTAATGGAGTAATGGGGAAGAACATCATTTATTACCCCCATATGTGCTAAATATTTTAAAAGTACTCCAAGTGTTTTAATTATCTTAATACGAGTCATTAGAATAGTTATTTGTAAAGTTATGTAAAAGTTCAAGTGTAAGGGGAATGCAACGCCCCTATGATGTATTATTTTGGATGGTAGGGCAAGAGTGAATGCAAAAAAAAAAAAAAAAAAAAAAAAAAAAAAAAAAAAAAAAAAAAAAAATCAAGAAAAATACAAAAAAATGAGAAAAAGAAAAGTAGAAAAAACATACGGACTACCATCCCGTTTCATTTTATGTTTATTTTATGTTTTTGTTATTTTGTTTTTAGCTTAAGATTGAGTCGAGTCTTGGCTTAGCAACATTGTATAGTACATGTAATTAATCAAGATCTTTAACTCGCCACCAGTAAAATATCCCTTATCCAACAAATCCGTGTTTATCATATCCCTACACCTAACGTTATAACCCATGTAAAAGCCCTCTTTGATAGTTTATCTTAGGTGCTTACGCCTAGTGGAGGAGGTTTTTGATCCTTTCCCAAGCCTATGGTAATCTATTTGCTATGACAGGTAGTGAGAGATATTATCCATTTTCATTTATGAGATTTATTTTGATGACACTTGAGAGATGTGAGTATCTAAACACTACTTGTGAGGTGCTAGTTTGTAATCTCCGTGCTTATTATGATTAAAGTGGAACGATTATTTGTTGTAATTACTTTTATGTTAGCATTAAATGACCCCTAACTTGTATTTTGATTAGAATAAAAGCGCATTTGCTTGAGGACAAGCAAATCTCAAGTGTAAGGGTATTTGATGAAGCGAAAAGTGTACCGCTTTTAGGGGGTCATTTAAGCCCTAAATCGTATTTATTTGATCAAATATTTCCCTAAATCGTTCCTTTTGTCATTTTAGGTACTTTGGAGAAGAAATCTGGAAAAGGAAGCATTTTGGACGTTTTTGGAGCATAAAAGTGAAGAAAATGACAAAGTCTCAAAATCGGCTGAAAAGTACCTTTGACGGCGTCAGAAATATCCCCAGACGGCGTCATGGCTTGGCAAGAAAAAGGTGGATGTGAAAATTACTCATGATAAGCCAGAGAAATTTGCATGGGAATTCTGACGGCGTCACCCTTTGGAGTGATCAAGGTCATCACGGTATAATTTAAAGAGGGACGGCGTCACGCCTAATTCTGACGGCGTCAAGCCTTGATAAGCCAGAACGGATTTTGGAGAGCTAAAGAGGGACGGCGTCAAGAAGGCCATCCGGGAACCCTAAAAGCGGCGAGGTGACGGCGTCACACTCCATAACGTGACGCCGTCAGATCTGAAAGTCTATATATAGTTTTGTAATTTTTTGTCATTAGTGTGGAACTTATTGTGGAACTTTGTGTGTGAAAAACCCTAAGACGATTTTAGCAGCTTTTTCAAGGCTTTTTGCCTTGAGATCTTCCATGTTACATTGAAGATAAGTTATCAATTAATCATTCAATATGTCTATGTGTTGTTTGATTCTATCTTGTTCTTGTCTTTTGTTTAACATGCTAGGCTAGATTTATCTTGTGTTTGCTTAGATCTAATGAAACCTAGCTATTGATTATTGGTTATTAGTGTGTTACTAGTTGTATTGGATGATTGTTTATCTATGTTAGGCTTAAGAAAACTGGCTAACTTCCTATTCGGTAACTTGCTTGAACGTCTTAAGAAACATGAACCAATGCGTACTAAAGGTTTTTATGGTTGTATTTAATGCATGACCGAATTCTAGTGATCCCATGTTAGGAGCTTCCTAGCCGGCTCGACATAGGAGTGAAGTAGGAGTTCATAGAGTTGGGGAAGTACGTACGCCACCCCACGATTGGTATTAAGGAATACACCCGTCATCCACACGATTAATACACACTAATCAACCGGTAAAAGATAGTTAGGGAGTAAGGAAATCTAAGTAAACACATTTCTCACCACATAAGTTTTACCACCCTTTCATTTTCGTTATTTTATTTTATTTGCATTCGTAGTTATTTGGGTTATTTGACTAGCAACTAATTCCGCCCACTCTTTCAAACCCGAGATTTTACTTGCTTTCATAAAATTATAAAAACATAAAAAGAATCTACCTTCACCCTTAGACCTATTAGAGTAGTTTTTCATACCTAACGAACACTATTCCCTGTGGAGAACGATCAATCCCCCGTACTTACCACTACACTATACTACATCGGTCAGGTACACTGCCTGGTGGGGTTGTAAGCCTCTTGAGATCCCTCGAGAGGTAAAACCTGTTGTAAGGTTGCAAAACCACGCATCAGCTAGATTTGAAGTGGTTGTTAAGTGGATATGCTAACTAGAAGATTAGAAATATAGTTTTGACACTTTTGATAAACAATCTGTCCTGTTTTGATAATTACAAAAAAAGTCAATAGCTCAGGGGCATTATTAGATTATAAATATAGAAAATACACTCAATAATGAAAACGTAGCCGCTTGAATGAGTTAAAACAGGTTTATAACGAAAAATATACGCTAGTATCAATTTTTACAACGAAAACATTATTTTCAGAAAATAGTTGAATCTGTCCAGAATTTTGAGAGATGAAAACTGAGATTAAATTGTAACTAGACTAACCGAGACCTTAAAAATCCGATAGTAAACTTAAATACCTTCGCAGGGATAGGTCAAACTTAACAAACAAAGCTACGACGCAAAAGTTATGGTCTAATGAAGATTTACGTCAATATATACGTTGACAGCCTATTATTTTCTCTATTAGAAAGCTGTTAGGATTTTTGGATTGGATTTTTGGACCTTTTTTAGTACACTTTGGCTAAAATGAAGTAAACGGAAATGGTAAAACATTATATATATTTATTAGGCGCGTTAAAGATTTTTGAAATAGACATTAACATGACGACTAAAATTTGGTCGCAAGATAAACAAGTTACATTTTCTAAAAAGTGGTAATTTTCTGAATAAAGGATCAAATTGACGCAGCTATATTTTGACAACAAATATTACGACAACATGTACAAGTGATAAAGTAAAGTATGAACTTGCGTGCATGACCTTGTTTTCGAACCTAAGGCACATCATTCATATTAGGTTGTGGGTAGTTTTTCGAGCCTCAATTCCGTACACTGTCTTTTCGTTATCGTATCAGCTGTTTCCGGTGAGTTCATGGCCCCTACT
This sequence comes from Artemisia tridentata subsp. tridentata, assembly GCA_021014915.2. Classification (NCBI taxonomy): domain Eukaryota; kingdom Viridiplantae; phylum Streptophyta; class Magnoliopsida; order Asterales; family Asteraceae; genus Artemisia; species Artemisia tridentata. Next base: position 210,426,843 of record CP139505.1, read on the forward strand.
TTTACTTCTTTTATAACTTTTTTGGGGGGAGAATACATGCTCGTTTTTACTTAAACTCCATGCTGGTTTTACTTGAAACGTGATTTGTCTTTCAAACATTAATGATTGGCTGAAATACTTGGTTGATTACTCGAAGGTATTATGTCTTTATCTGTTACACACTTGATTATTTTATTATGGACACAAGTTCACTAAACTACTACATATTGCCTATGTTATGAACCGTTAAGCGCGAATGTTGTGAATGGATCTATTTGGATTGAACTCCCTGTCCGGGTGGTATTCCCCACTTGACTGTTAAGTCAAACGAACACATAATCATTTGAGGAACCTTGGATGTCCTAGGTGGACATCTACCATAAACTTTGGGTGTCCGGGTGGTTTCCCCACTTGACTGTTATGTCAAAAGTATGCCTAAACTATAAATATTAAGGCTTCGGTGTCATGAACTTAATTCAACAATAACCCTTTCTATATTTGGAATATAATGGTCTTTGATTTCTTGTGGTCCATATGATATTTGTTGTTTACTAAAACCTATGAACTCACCAACCTCGTGTTGACATATTTTAGCATGTATTTTCAGGATCTCAATGTGTTAGCTCACTTTTGGCGGTTTTTGGCATGACATGGCATGGTTATAGGATCAAGATACTCTGATATACATTTGGGGACCACTTTAATTATTTTATGGGCCTGTATTTCCGCATTTCATTGAACGATGTAAAACACAATACTTTTTATTATGAAAATTTCTTATAAACGGATACGGTAAATGCGTTCTCTTTACTCCGTGTTGTGGTACTAATTTAGTAGCACCCCAGCAACATATATGCTTCCGTTGGACCCGATTTTGGGGTTGTTACAAAAACATTTAAAATCTCCTAAATAATAATAAAGTAAAAAGCTTTAATGTTTTAAAGGAAATTTGAGCAATTTCGATGAAGTGGAAATAGGTAAAACGAAGATAAAAACTAGTGTTAATTGAAAAGAACTTAACTTTTGACACTAAATCAAACTCCTAAACACTATAGAAACCTTGACACTTTACAAGCGCAAAGGAGAAGTGCTAGAAATGAGATTTTGTCACAAACTAACCACAAAACCAACTCGTATAAAATAGGAAAAGGTACGAACTACACTAAAACATGACTCAATGATCTTTAGGCGATTGATACCATTTGTTAGGTCACCCTAATGATATAAACACAAGTACAGGAAAGATAGAGATGAGAGAAAGAGATAAGAGAGTGGTCGATTATAACATAAGAGAGAATGACAAAAGTTTGCTTGCATAAATGAAATAACCAACAATAAAAGAGTATGTTTACATGAGTTTATATTGTGCATCAACCTAAGGCAACACCTAGGGTTCTTTCAATAACATAACAAGGTCACGGCCCATGGGCCTTCTACAAAGGCGGGACCATTAAACAAACATAAATGCCTAAATATCTAATCAACCTTTTACATATAAATATGACCAACACTTTATCATAAAACGTGTTGCTAACACATACTATAGCAATATTGAGGCAAACCATAACCTCATACATACTTGTCTCATTTAACTATTAGCACTTAAGCTATATCGTTCTACTTCATTCTTTAAACCTTTATCTTGCCTTAAGCATTCATAAATTTTATAACATTCGACACATGACAAGCAATGCGCCAAATTTTAATACTTTGCCTTCATTACATTATACGAACACACATTCATCATTATGACATTTCATGCTTATAAATCACATACTTTAACTTGTTATCAATCCGTCTCTAATACCACATTAACGGTCAATCACTAGACACGAAGTACTATGGAGACCATACGTTGGTCATTAATACTACACAAGAGTCATTCACATTCATTACATTTTCTATCGATAACTTCTCATCAAAACCATTATCTAATCATGCTCTTCTATAAGCAATCATATAAATTATCGTCTTCATTCAATTCTTACTATCATTATTATAACACACATTACATAAGCTTAAATATCCCTTAGATTCCATGAACCTATCTGTTGGGAATTAAAGCTTCTTGAGTTGATGCTGCTCATATGATTAAGACTGCTCTTGGGAATTATTCTCTAAGTATGTTACTGCTGCTAGTTAAAGAGTTAAGACTGCTAGTTAAAGTTAAGACTGCTAGAGTACATTATGACTGCTGGAAGACTTCAAGGAAAATACTCTAAGTGGTTAATGCTGCTAGAACAAAGTTAGTACTGCTGGTACAAACTTCAGATTGCTGAAGAGTTAATGTTGCCAGAGTTAATATTACTGCTACTAGAGTATTTAGTTACGACTACTGAAGTATTAGAGTCGGTTAGACATGTATAGAATGTTTTTATAAGTATAGAAAAGATTTATCTTGTATAGAAAGGTATTGTAAGCCGACTAGAACTCCTTAAGGGATAAAAGGAGGTCCTAGGGCATTGAGATAGATACGTGTTATTAGAAAGTCGATTAGCTTCAAGGTTGTAAACCCTGATACTATTGAGTATTCGTATTAATAATAATATTTAAGCTGTTTGTTTGATTGTTAAATTGTTCTTGTGTTTACTGTTTCATCAAAAGAATTCTTCTTAATACTAGAGATTAGATTTCGCATAAACTTTAGTAAATTCAACACAGTTTCTATTCTAGTTGTGTTAGTTTGTCTAGCATAGTTAAACCTTTACAAGCTAAGGGAATTCGATCAAATATTCAACTAGGATCAACACTATCATTCACATAGTTATGTAAGGATCACCGACACTCCCGAGGTGCACAATGATCTTAATATTAAACACATCTAGTCCACCATGGATTTATATCACATACACATTAATAGTATAAAACATATCCAACACTTTACATCTTAAATTCATATAACATATCATATAAACCATCTATAACTTAACAATTACCTTTCCGCATTACATATACTTACGTCCAACGCGTCTACGAGTGGTCTAAGTTTAGGCAAACTATAGTGTCAACCTAATTCACTTAAATCGAAGCTCTAATACCAAGTTGTTACGCCCCGTGCCTGATTTGACCAAAAATTTAAAACTTTCCGCTAAAACGCTTTGACTATAATGGACCTCCTGTTACGCTTTTATAAACTAATAATAATACATAACAAACCAACCCATAACAGTATTTTTAAATGAAACTAGACTCAAATACCTTCAAAACAATAGGTGGCACGACTTCCAACGAGACACAGTTGATTTTATACAAAATAAACAAAATGGGTAAAATCTGGAAAATAGCATACGGCTTTACGTCTCTAGGCATACAGCCGTATGGTTAGCTTAGAAAGTTTTGTGATAAGTATACACCTTTATGCTCAAAAGCGTATGGCTTTATGATTCTGTCAAAAACTGCTGTAACTGACGTACAACCATATGCTCACAAGGGTATGGCTTTATGCCCATGTACCTGGTATTACCAAAAATTATACTTTACACATTTTTCCGAAAAATGACTTCTACAATTCGACATACCATCAAAACTTCCAGAAATCTTTAATATAACATAATAAATCATTTCCATTACCATTCGACCCGTTAAACCCCAAAATGGGTATAATTAGCTACTAAACCAAACACTCATTTTGACCCATTTTCAATACATCCATTCGTACCCAAAACACTTAACAACTACATATTCATTTAAACACATACATGACATAAGGTTGAAACTTCAGAACATCTATTATATAAATTTACTTTGACTTGAGGGTTCAACATGATTGAGCTTGGTATCTACCATATCCTCCTACATATTTCCAAACGCTTCCAACCAAACCCAATCCTATGCCTTTACCAATTTCTTAACCTTCTTCGCATAATCACCAAAAAAACACGGTTAAACACTAAACCGTAAGCACAAGGCTTAGTAAGTAAAATGATTATAACATAATATCATAATCATTCACACATTACACATCATAACTCATTAATCCAATGCAATCATTAAAAATTAACACATACCTTAACCTCTTTAAGCATCATCATTCATTCTCAACAACACCTAGCACACTTAAACCAAATCCATATTAGACTATCTTTTCCTTTGCTAGTTATGCCAAACTAGTCCTACACTTACTTCCTCATAAGCACAAACATTCCAAATCATTCCATAACCTTAACATATACATACATAACACATAATATAATAAAAATCATTATAAGATCATCTTACAACTGGTTTACTTACCTTAATTCCAAGCTAATGAAATCAAGAACATCATCATCAACTTCGTCATTCTCCAATTTTGCAATCTAAACCAAATCACTATAAGCATAAACACATAATTAGTTAACTATATCATGGTTACTACAACCATAGCTCCTCTTTAAACACCTCTAACTATCATATAATCATATAATGATTATATGATAATTAATCCCATTACATTAATAAAACTTATTCCAAAATCACCATGACCTTGTTACTTTGCTTCAAAATACTTTTATCCATAAACTCCCAAATAGGCTTATGAACCCTAATTCATAAATTATCCATTATACTAACTAAAGCTTGCTTAATTGAATATGAAGAATTCAGAAGAACATGTAATAAGCTCCTTAATAGTCTCCTCCTTAAGCCCTTAATTAATCTTGTAAACTTCTTGCATAACTAATTTTACTAATTAAAAAGTTTTTCTAGATGAAGAAACCATATCCACCTCCTGCTCTTTCATATGAAACATGGAATGAGGGGGAGAACGTTTATCCCTGGCATTTTGTTGTAAGCTCAAACGGAAATTTGATCATTTCCTCAGTTTTAGCAACTTGCCAAATATAACCCCTTATAGTAAAATGCCTTGCAATACTTGTCCAAACTAGTTATCTCATTTACATGTTAAGTCCTTTTCTTTTTAATTTATGACACACAATGCTTTATAAACTATTCATATAACATATTGACTTATAGTTTGAGTATAGTTTGATTACAACTTAACTTTCGTTGACTAAGCAATGATGTAACACCCCCAAAAATATGGTTAAGTGGAAGACTTAACAAACATTGGGGTGCTACCAGATTGGTACACAACAAAAGCACAAAAAAACGGAATAGCATCACCCGTTAAATAAACCATTTCAAACCAAATATTTAATGTTTACATTTATTCAAAAGTATGTAGTAAGCCCAAAATAAAACATAAAGGTAGGTCCCCAAAAGTGTTATCAGAGTCTAAATTGATCCATAAACCATGTCACATGCCAAGCCTCCAACACACAAATAGCCAACATTAGATTCATCAATTACCTAAGAAAACATGCTAAAAGGGCCAGCTAACGCTAGTAAGTTCATAGGTTTAGACACACAGTAACAGTGGACCAACTCATATAAAAGTTTGCTATACTAGACTAAGTCACATAACAAAATATATCATTCCCACAACAAAGTGTGTCAAACCATAATAATAATGTTTTCCTATAGGTGCACCATATAGTAATATCCTACACAGATGCAACACCTAACAATAATTCTACACAAATGCAGCACATAATAATAATCCTGCACAGATGCAGCACATAATAAGAATCCTGCACAGATGCAGCTCACATGGAATATAACCTTAGCCAGCTAACATAGCAAACATAGCAAAATCATAACATAAAAGTTGGTCCTTTCAAAACGGTTTTTCATGTTTTCTCACCCCAAGGTTTCAATAAAAGAGTATATGATTAAAAGTGGGGCTATGAAACTCACCTCAATCAAGCAAAGCACAACACACAAGTCAACAGTAGTATAGCACAACAGCAACTAGAACGTCACGGCTCAAGTGTTTGGTATCATCGTGGGTGTGTGTTTGCCCAAGTGTATTCCTCTTTCATTTCCAAAATATCCTTGTTAAATCCGTTTACTAGTGTTTGGTATCATCGTGGGTGTAGTGGTGACACAACGTTGACTCAAGTGTATACGCGCCGAAAACAAATGACCAAAACGGAAATGACTCACAAAACAACTCACCTATAACGAATACACCAAGTTGTTGCAAAATCCCAAATTAATTCTTCTACCAAATACTCATCACAACAAATCAAGGTCAAGTGATAAAACTTTAAAACTTAATAAGGTATCCGGACGAATTGTCTGATCCTTATCGAATTCGTCAACCCGATACGTCTAACAATTCCTTCATCTTGCTTTTTAATCCAAAGTCACATCACCTTAAGTAGTAAGTCATAAGGATAGGTCATACACTAATAAATTCCTCCAACACACTTATCGGGCCCTTATTGGGCTCGTCAACCCAATAAGTCCGATAACTATGCCGGTCGGGTCTATTAATGTTAAACCGATCCGAAACTTCAATTAATTCCCAACTAATGTCCACACTTCCAATATTAGTATACTACGGCAAATGTGCCTCGACACGTTCTTAAAACCTCGCGTTTTTCCGTTATTTCATAAACTTACATTTCCTAAAATATATAACGTTCATATTTATTAAATTAACAATTTAATTGTTATTTATTAACCATTTCCAATCCTTTCCTTTCGTTTTTGCTTTATAATATGTCACGAGTTTCAATAACATACCAAGTCACAATTTCCATAACTCTCACGGCTATAAGCCGGATCAAGTAATCAATATGTCCAATGTATCAACAATTCCAAAATATCCAAATTATGGGCACGTCGAGGTCACACCGAGATCACGAGGTCTCGGCTAAAACTCTTAGCCAAAAAATACATTCGAATCAAGCTCACAAGTATCACGTCAATCCACAATCAATCCTCGGCCAATCTAAATCCTACGGCTCGTGTCCCAAGCATCACAATCAACATCTAGTTCAACAACATTTTTAAACATTATTAAGTTCAAGCTTATCATCTCGCCAAGACCAATTCTCGGCTATAACCACGCCAAGGTTCATTCGAACCAAATGATGCACGACCGAGACCCAAGGTCTCGGCTAGTGTTTCCCATGCCACGAGTTCAATCAAAACAACCATACTAACCATTTGTCAAGACCACAAGGGTCTCAGCTTCCCACTCGTGTCGCAAGTTCAACAAATTCAAAACTACCAAGGGTTTACCAAGCCCTTCGAAACTATAAATAAATAAATAAACCAAACCAAGATAACCATAAGCTCAAAATAAGCTCGGGTGAGCTTATTCTGACTTGTACGCGACTTCACGACTCAAGGACTGAAACAAAAACATGACTATGACCACAACCACTATACCAAACACGATTATTATTATTTTTTAGTTAATAAAAACGGTTAACCCATTCGTTTTACACCCAAACCCGATCGAAAACAAGGAAAAATAACTCGTTCGTCACGAGTCTGACTCACGCCATGTCACACAAGTGTGAAACGGTGTGTCTCACCTCCAAAACCTTCGGATCTAAAAGGACGTACGATCTAATCTCGAAAACGGTGGCACATGAGTGGTGGTGGTGGTTTTCCAAACGTGTGTACCTCGGAATAGTGGTGTACATGAGGTGGTGATGACGTTGGTGTTGTTGTTTGATGGTGGTGGAGGGTGGTGACTGGCGGTGTGGCTAGGGTTTGAGGTGCAGTGGTTGTAACAAGAGGAGAGAGGGAATATGATAGTTTAGGGTTTCTGGAAATGGATAAGTGAGGAGGGAGGTTGGTTTTTATATTTCCTCAAGGACCAATTCTTTCACTTCTTATAACTTGGAGGGCGCGGACGTAACTGACGCAAGGAGGGGCCAAAAGTGGCAAGTTTTATTAAACTTTTACCATAACGTGTTTTGGGCTCGTTTAACACAACAAGAATTCATGTGAGACGTTTTAACTTGCGCCAATATTTTTAAAATCATTTTTCCGTTAAAAATGACAATAAACATGTCTACGTTGATGTTATCTCGTTAAAATCATCGTTTCTCGTGTTATTAGGTTAGACTGTGCCGACTCACGCTGTGCTAAATCTGAAGTTCTACGGGATAACTTCCTATAACACATATTAGTATTCCATATAACGTTTCCAATAATCCAAAATAACTTCCCAAAACATTCCAAAACGGTTCTTAGTTAATAAATACTCGTTTTAAACGTAATGCGGCATTTAAAAGTGCTCCCAAAATTATCGGTTGTAAAGCCTCCCAGCCTTAGGAGAAATCCGTCCCAGATTTCAATTCAGATTATTCGTTGGAGTTGAAAAGAGATGGGGGTATTCCCGCTTGATCTCGTCTTCATATTCCCACGTGAACTATGGACCATGTCGAGAATTCCAATGAACTTTAACAATAGGGATATGACTGTGCTTCAGTCGTTTGACTTCACGGTCAATGATCTCAACAGGTTCCTCAATAGAATTCAAACTTTCGTCGATCTGGATCTCTCTCACAGGAATAATCAGGGTTTCAACAGTAAGACACTTCTTCAGGTTGCTCACATGGAAGACGTTGTGTACACTGCTCAATTCTGGTGGTAGCTCAAGTCGGTAGGCTACCGGTCCAATTCTGTCAAGAATTTGGAATGTTCCAATTTAAAGCAAATTGAGTTTTCTACGCTTGCTGAAGCGTATCTGTAACACCCCCAAAATTAGATCGCAGCAGAAATAATATCTAGGGTGCTACTTAGTTGGATCATAACATAAGTTTTACAAATAATAGAAAACGAATTTATCAAATCCATTTTGAAAACTTTATTAATTAAAATATCAGTTTTACAAAATTGAAATGCGGAAAACAAGGCCCATGATTGTTATTAGTTGTCCCATAGTACAAAAACCCTGGTCATGAGTGTTATGTGTACACTCCAAAAGTGTCCCTATGCCCCTGCCACGCACTACCTTGCATCATCATATATCAACAATTAATCACCTGAGAAAAACATGCTAAAAGTGTCAACACAAAGGTTGGTGAGTTCATAGGTTTGTATAAAGCAGTAAAGTTGTATCATAAGTGCAGCATGTGAGCATCACAACAACTATGATGCCACATCCTTATAAATGTCTATTACGCTAGCACTAAGTTCATGCAACCGAAGCTTGACAATGTGCATGCTCTAGAAGCACGTTAAATAAAGGACCGTATAAGTGTCTATCCCGAGACACTTGTGTTTCGACATGTTATACGCTCGCATTTGGCCAACCTGGCCAAACCGAACGGGGGTGTCATCCCCAATAGATCTATTTATAGCATTCACGCTTCCCAAGTGGAATTGATGGTTCATGAGTTTGGGCATGATGGGGGATACAATGCTTAGGCTAATCGTTTCGTAATAGTTTGATAAAACATGAGTATAGTGTCATTCCTTAAAAAGTGTTTTGCATGTTTCTCACCCCAATGTAAAGCAAGTAGTAATAGTAAAAGTGGGGCTATGACTCACCTTGAGTATAACTGACAAGGTGAAATGTGAAATCAAGTATGTTATGGGAACGACTCCAACACACGACCTGAATAATAGTGAAGTCTGAGATTTTTACAGTTTTGGCTCAATACGAATAATGAGTGTGAAACCGAGTAACGGATAACGATTTGGTTTGTGATGTGTGAGTTTTGATATGCTTAAAATGCTTAAAGTTCAAAAATAATATTATACATAATATTATCTTGTTTTTATGTCATTGTTTCCATAATTATCGTTTCCCCGAATGTTGTCGAATAATAAGTTAAGTTTATCGTTAAAACTAGTTATATAATTATATACATTACGAAAGTAAATATATTGAAACGAACGATAAAATGCACATGTTTAAAGGAAATATGCAAAACATGAAATAGAAATGAATATGGATTAGTATTACTATTCAGTCCTTGAATTTATACAAATTTTACATTTTCTACCCTAACGGTGTAAGTTTTGCACCGTTAGTCTTTGTTTTACATTTTTAGTCCAAAAAGGGTCAAATGTTACACTTTATGACTTCTAGTTATTGTTTTATCCTTTTATAACCATAAGTTACTGATTTGACAGTTTTGAACACAGTTTTATGAAGTTGGCAGTTTTAACCCTTATAGTTGAAATACTTTGCAAACTTAGTCCAAAAATCACAAAAAAAGTGGGAAAAGGTTTTCGAAAGTTTAAACATTTTTATAAAGCTTATCTAAGTCAAACTCAATTGCTTATTGGTCAAAGAGCTTATTTTTAAGCTTAATGGGCCTAACGAGTGAAATTTAAAGGCCCGTTAAGGTTTTAGATCCGAGGGGTTTAAAGGGAAATTGAGCCTGGTCTTGGGCTGGTTTTAAGGTTATAAAAATATATTCAAATAGCTTATTTGACCAGCTTATCGAATAAGCTCATAAACTTCTTATTGGGCTATAAAGCCCAACCGAATAATTTTAAAGGTTTTTAATCTGGTTCAAGTAGCATAAGCTTTAGGGTTTAAAAAGGGCTTATATTAGCTTATCACTGAAAACTTATAACATCAACTTAATAGGTGAGCTTGTGAAGAATCGAGATGTGGACAAGAAACACTTTCTAAAAAAACCCCTAAGCAAACTCTCTCTCTAGCGAAAACGAATCTCTTGCAACCGATTTACACTTTCTTGCGATTCTATCTAAACCTTTAATTTTAATAATTCACGTGGGTCGGTGCTTCTTAGATTCATCAACTTAGATTTATAAGGTTTAAATATTCTATTATCGTGGGACGGTGCTTCTTGATTCGTTTGTGCTTTTTCATTAGTAAGTTATACTTTGGATTTGCATGTGCATGTGATACGTATAACTTATCAATTGATTGGTGTTCTGTTGCGCAAGTATTATCTGATTTGCCATTCAGTTTTGGTCGATCATTCATTCCAATTATATTTATAGTCGGTGTTTTAGATCGATTATTCATCAAGTGATTCGACCAATTATGGGACCTGGTTAGGTTACGGTGTGCTTATTATCATAAACCCTAATTTTGCGATTAGGATTTTATCTTCTTTAATTGGTTCTGCATGCGTTTGCTGCTACTGTTTCGTGGTTCCTTTGTTTACTGATTGTGGTTGTGGGTTATTGAGAGATGGAAAAGGGGTTGGGAGAGTCGAATGCTGAGCTCTTGCGCTCGGTTGCTGCAAAGATTAATGAACAGAATGATGGTGGGTCGGTTCATCAGAATATCTCGGGTACGGAGTACATTCATGATTTGTTTGGAGTAACACTGGGTAATTATGAAGACCTTGACGAGTTCACTAAGGGGCTTGAAGAGGGTAAGTATCCGGTGTGGTCCACTTTGGATAAGGAAGGTCGGTCAAGGGTTGAGGATATATTACTACATTTTTGGGATGCTATCAAGGATGATGTTATTGCTCAACCATCGATCAATACATTGACTCATCAGTCTCCTAACCCTGAACCTGTATTTGAAGGTGTTAACATCTCCATTCCTTGTAAAGTGGTTGAAAAGGTTAGTTCTCGATTGGAACATAATTTATATGGCTATTTTATTGGAAAAAGGATGGCGTTTCCTGTTGTTGAATACTATGCTAGGAGTAACTGGGCGAAACATGGTCTTAAAAGGATCATGATGAATTCCAAAGGATTTTTTTTCTTCAAATTTGATTCATTGGTTGGTTTAGAAGCTGTTTTGGAAGAAGGTCCTTGGATGATACGCAAGTCTCCTATAATTCTCAAGAAATGGCCTATGGATACTTTTTTGCGTAAGGAAGAATTGACTACCATACCGTTATGGGTTAAATTGCATGATGTCCCTCTTCAAGTCTTTGAAGAGGATGGTATTAGTTTGATTGCTTCTTTTATTGGTAAGCTTGTAATGCTTGATTCTTACACTAGCTCTATGTGTAAGGATTCGTGGGGTAGAAGTAGTTTTGCTAGATGTCTTATTGAGGTTAAGTCTGAATCTGATCTTGTGGAGGCTGTGACTATTGGTTTCCCCTCTCTCACTGGAGAGGGTTTTAATAAAGAGACTATACGTGTTGAGTATGAATGGAGGCCCCCCAGGTGCAATTTATGCAAAATATTTGGTCATTCCTATGATCAATGTCCTAAACAGGTGGTGAGGCCTCCTACACAGGTGGTTAGTCCTTCTACTATTTCTACTTCTCATGTTGCTACTCCTACTGTGGAGTTGGATACTGATGGTTTTCAAAAGGTGGGTAAAAAAAAGAAGGGTAAAGCAAAGGCTACTAATGGGAATCAATCTGTTGGTACTACGGTTAAACAGTTCAAATTTGTTCCTAAGGCAGCTACTAGTGAACCTAAGAAGGGAGCTCCTACTATGGGTAACGCATCTACATCGTCGTCTCTGTTGAAGTCTACTGGTAATGCTTCTAAGGAAGTTAATGTTACTACATCTAATCCGTATACTGCATTGGTGATGGATGATGAAGATGGTGAAGATCTTGTGGTAAATGTGTTTGATTAATCGGCCAATCTTTTTGCAAATACTGGGGCAAGTTCATCGCGCATGTTTTCTGCTGGCTAGCTGTTTTTTCAGTTATTTTTCTAGATGCATTTTTTGTTTCTAGTTTTGTAAGTGCTTTTGGCATGTCTTAAGCACTAGAGTTAGGTGGTTATCAAGCTTTTTAGCTTGAGGTTAATATGGTACTTCAGCCATATTCCATTTATACTTAAACCTTTTTTTGGTTAATCTATTTACCAGGGTGCAGGATTACTCCCCTTTACCCAAAAAAAAAATCGAGATGTGCAATAAAATTTATATGTCATATGTATGGTTTCGATTTTAAATGGTCAATTCTTAGTCGATATTTACATGATACGAAAATGAAACATAACTTTAAATAAATATGATATGTATTATAGGATGTAACAAGATTAAAAACAAGATTCGATATGTAAATAAATGATCTTGTAGGTGTCGTGTGATGGTGTAACAACGGTTTCTAGCCTTCCATCATAGGAGGCAACCATGTCTTACGTGAAAATGAAATAACGAGAAGCGTACAATTCAAAAGAAAATGATATACGTTCGAAATAAATTGAAGTACGATGCATGGAAGGATATATATCAAAGGAATGAATTCAAAATGAGTTTATAAAGCTTACCACACCTTAAAGGTGGAGTGTTAAATGTGAAAAGGACTAAGACTCGAGAGAATAGCACGGCTCTTGCTAGAATGGGTACAAACGAATCGGTTTCGACCTAAAACACTTGAAAGATAACTCGAATGGTTGTGAAATGGCTTTCTGGTCTTCTTGAGGTCTCGGTAGTGGGATTATTTTGAGAGGAATGTGATATTTGCTAAGTGTGAAAAGGGAGTTGAGTGAGGGTTATATGTTTGTACGCATGCATGCATCTCGTTATATACTATTTTAGAGACAAGTTGGGATATAATTGAGATTATATTCAATCACAGTCAGAAGGATAGGATAAGAAGAATAATTTCTAGGCCACTTATGTATATTGAGCATATATGTTTCGGTTTAAGAGATCATGTGGTGTGTACAAAATTTTATTCGACATTACAAATGGTTCGAGTGAACATTTAACGTGACCAAACACAATAGGGAAGGCGTGAGGAATGTTTTTAGAAGTCTTTATATCGAGAACATGGTAAAACATATAGGTAAAAATTTACTTTAGCCGAAAAAGTTAAGTTTTGAAGTAAGTTGTTACTTGTGTCAAGTCGAGTTAACTTTGAGCCTCGTTATAAGGTTAAGTGTTCGAAATAGAATGTAAGATTTGTCATTCCTGATTTTTGGGAGTATGGAGAATCGAGTTGTGTAAAAACTTGTATATGTTACGTGTTGAATTTAAAAGTTATCGAGGTAAAGTGGAGCATGTTCAAACCGTATGAAATATAATTAAAAAAAAATTGAGTTGGGCCGTGAATAGTAACAGGCCAACTAGTTGGGCCAGGAATAGTGTAATGGTCCGTTTGGTTGTTTATAAGAATTATTGATTTTTTGTTGGTTCGTGTATGAGCTCGTTCCAATGTATTGTATCATGTATCAATGTGTTTGAGTTATCGTAGTGTGATAACATAATTTAAATGAATAACCTCTCATTAATAAGTGTTAGAAAATAAATAATGCGGATTTTCTGATAATTAATCATAATTAAACAAATGGCAAATTAGCATTTGTTAACAATTCGACAGTGCCGATGAACTTTGAAACAAACTTTACTAACAATTTTAGGTTGCCTGTCATGTTTCGGGAAGAGCCGCTATCAACAATCAATAGAACAATTAGTACCACCTGCATCACACGAAGACAACGAAGATAGAGTGATGGTAACGGTAGAACCTAGAGAATTTTTAGGTTCCGTTGGGTTAGTAACAAAGTTATTAATAACTTTAGGTAGCTATGTAAAACTAGGTTTCCTTGGTAACCAACGTTGCCATGTCCAACTAGTTTTAGCTTTCTTCTTAGTGAATTCGCTAGGTGATGGGATTGTCTTAGCAGTTGTATTCGCAACTATGTGTGTGTCTAAGGCATTTTTAGAAACTACACTTGGTGGTTTTCCTAGCACAGACTTAGAAGCAATAGTGGGCCTAGAGGGAATGCCAGATGTACGTTTCTTGTTATGAGTTAAAAGGGAGTTGGCGACACATTTTGAATGATCACCAGTTAACATACTATTACGACAAAACACACAAGATGCATTAATATTCAAAACATTCAAGGGTTCATCATTTGTTACACTAATAGTACGATTACAATTTGCCAAATTAGAATCTTAATCAGATGCAACATGAGTATTATTCAAATTCCTAAGTTGATCTTCTACTTCTGGTGCTTCTAGTTTTCCGCTTCTACATTGCCAGATCCTACTCTTCTGTTTGTTGCTCTTACGCTTTGATCTGTTAACGCTATTAGTGGGGACTATTCCTGTAGAAGTGGAAGGATTCAAATTAGTAGTCCGAGGGGATGTTTGCCTAGGTGTCGTGTCCATTTTGTACATTCCTGGTGCAAGCACATTTGTGTTAACAAACTTTCCTTTTTTTAGTAACTGAATTTTCTCTTTAAGTTTAATGATGATGTGATTCTTTTGTTGAATATTTGAATCGAGTTCTCTATTGAAGTGAACGGTGTGATTACGATTTTGACAACATTCATCGATTTCCTTTTCATATTTGAAATTTTGACTTTTTAAAACAGCATTTTCATCTTCAAGATTCTTAACATTAGATGTGTGACAGTTATGGAAGGACATCGTTTCATTTTGACTTTGAGTTAGACACCATTGTAGCTTCTGATTAAGTTGAAAAATTTCTGTTGAAAATTTACTTTGCACATCATCATTGTGTTTAATGATTCTCTCATTTTCTCTTTTTAAAGTCTCAATTTCGTGTCTCAACATTTCAGTGTCAGCAGTGTGATCATCAACAAGCATAGAATTGCAAGACTCATAAATCGAATTCATAACCACAGAGATAATATCAGAACTTAGAACATCTTCCAAGAGTCGATCAACTTCATTTTTTTGTTTTGACGTTTTTGTTTTGAGATTGAATTTTCTATTGCATTGAAAGTGTTCATCATGGATGTTACTTCTGTTTGGAGTTCATGTTCCCAGTGTGTAGCACAAAGACGCAAATGTTTAACGTATGGTAAAAATTATTTTTGAAAAATTTATCTCTTCTTTTTCGTAAGCAGATTGAAAAGTGGAAACTTTTATCTCAGAGTTACGTTCAATAGCTTGTTCTAAAAGGTTGATGTCTTCCATAAACGTATCAAAGTATCTAAGTACAAGACATCGTTTAGGTAATGGTGCAATTACTCCACAAGTTGGTAAAGGACCATTTATTTGTGCCACTGGTTTAACAGGACCAACATCAGAAGAAGATTCATGAATTTGCATTACAAACCATGGTTTTTCAGTTTTATCTTTTTGATGAATGAAGGTGTCAGAAATATGAGGCACGGTTGAATAATCAAAAGGTTTATTGAACTTAACATTGCTCATTTTTGATCGACCCTATTCATTCTGTTCCTGTTCTTCCTCACAGTTATATACAACAACACGCATAATTGAATCATCAAAGAGCTGGTATGCACTATACAATTTTGGATTTTCCTTGAGTAATTTGTGTAGAAAACGTGGTTTGTCATCATCAATAGCAAAACCATAACCTTGGGGATTTTGCTTTAAAGTAAACTTTTGAATTGTTGTTACAGACTCACCAGTTTTATAAACAACTTTTTGAAACTCTTTTAGTTTACTTTCCAAATCTACGATTTCATCAAGATAAGAATCAATTCGTTTCCTAGAAACTTGTTTATGTTTAGAAAAACCAGCTTGACAAGTTGACAACTCTGTTTGTGTTTTTGAAAGTTCAGAATTGAGGTGTTCATCCTGTTATTTGAATTCTAATTTTTCTTGTTCCATTTGAGAAACCAAGTTATTTTTGGAAGCAGCTAATTCTGGTATTTGATGCTGTAAATCTTGTACTTTGACATAAGCTTTTTGAAATGCAACTTCAAAACCTTTTTCTCGTTTTTCTTTTGTTTCAAAATTTGTGAGTTGTATTTTATAGCATTCAAGGTCTGCATTTAATGATGCAACTTTTGCTTTTAATGTTCTGTTGATTTCATTGCATTTTTCATTCCGAAATTTTTGTAAGTCCAATTGGGATTGGGTGGTCAATAGTAAGGACATGAGTTCTGGATCTGGACCGAGTGAAGGTTCATTTTGGTCAATTTGATCATTGTTATCGTCATCAATCGAATAATCAAATGTAACAACTGCGTTAATTTGATCATCATCAAATGTAACAAATATGTTCATTTGTTCATCTTATTGAGGAGATAATAATGAATCATTTTGAACAATTTTATCCTCGTCTGATGCAAATGCAGATGGTGATGCAATTTCATGTATTAGACATGTTGTTGGATCAGGTACCCAAGAAAGACCATCAGTATCATACACTAGGCCTGTGTCACCCATGTAAAGTTCCTACATGTTTGCCATTAGCATCACAGCTGCATTTGCTCCCAAATCCTCCATGTCATCATCTGAATATGCATTTTCTATGAAGCTGTTTTCTTTGCCAGTGAGAATGCCCCCTGATTCATCCTTTAGAGCTAGAAGTAATGCTTGCTTATGAAACTCACTGCCTCTAACTCAAGGTTTGGGGCATGCATTAGCGAGATGACCTTTCTCATTGCAGTTATAGCACTTAACCATAGTATTCCCAGTCCCTGTATTCCCAGTTTCAACAAGTTCAACCCTTTTCTGAGGAGCACCCGCATTGTTCCTACTTCCACTAGCTGCACTAAACCGTTGTCCATTTCCTGAATTTCCCATATAACCTCCTGATCCAGTTCTTCCATAAGTACGATTCTGTATTTCAACCCGTCCATCTTGTACAACAGCTTGATTCCTTGTGTTAGATGAAGTGCGGAGATGATTGTTGGATTTGTTAGAGAATTTGCTGAAAGTACGAGCAATGAGTGCAAATCCTTCATTCAAAGAGTTGAATGCATCTTCTTCGTCATTGTTTGTATTTGTGTAGAACATGATGTCAGTGTTGTCATAGGGGACAAGTTGATTGTCAGTTGTTATATGTGTTGACTCATATGGAATAAGTTGGGTTGATGGGGTTTTTTGAGGGTAAGTAAAGTGTTGTTGTTGTTGGACATAAGCATGATTTGACTGTGGAGGTGGAGCAAAGTGAGATTAACCTATCAGTGCCAATGAATTTGGAGGGGTGATTTGCACAAGATAAACCTTTCAAGAAGAAAAGTCAACTCGCGACGGTTTATCCGCAACACAATCAATTGTAATAAACCGGATAATCGTATACCCGGGTCGTAGTCCCAACGAGGTGTGAAATTGAGGATATCGTATTCGGTTTGGTATTAAAATGCTTGAAATAACGACGTTCACTTTTGGTTTTCAAAATCTAATAAAACAAAAATCAAATAACGCGAACGGTAAACTAATAACTAGCATAAACGTCAAAATCTTTAAAAATTAACCCTACTAGTACCAAAATAATTTTCCTAAATCCTAAATGACAAAAGAAAATTTTGAAAAAAAAGAATTATATTTTTTTGACTTTTTAATAATTAATTATGAATTAAAAACGAATTAAAAAAATAATTAAAAATACTAAAACTAATGAAAAAAATCTAAAAATTTTATGGCAAGTACTTTGAACTAATTAAAAGATGAGAAAAATAAAATTGGAGAAAAAACAATTCTGGATAAGCAGAAATAAGCTAAAACAGCTTAAATAGGCTAAAAGGAAATGAAGGCTTAAGAATTAAATTTTCCAAGTATAAACTAAGCATAACTAGAGCATAATGGTAAAGACTTGTGTGAGTGAGTGGGCAGACCTGGGTTCGAATCCCAGGTTTTGCCACTTTTTTTATTTATTTTATTTTCTTTGTTTTTCTTTTTAAAACTCAGCCAAATAAGTAAAAATAAGCAAATGTAAAACTGGAAAACTATTTGAGACCCACAAATAAGCTCTGGCTTATCTGATCAGTCATGGAAAAAGGGAACCAAAAAAAACAAGCCAAAGTGCAAAATAAGCAAATAAGCTACAAATAAGCTAAGGGCATGAGATTAAGCTAAAATATAATCAATAACTAAAAACAAAACCACAATAACCACAATAAGCCATGGGAATCAGAAATAAGCTCAATATAAGCCAACATGAACAAGTGTCTGCTGATGCAGTTGTGCAGGGCACAAGAGAGGCTTTTCAAGCCCCTCAAAAGCTCTTAAATAAAATTCCTAAAAATCTAAAAAAAAGTGACAATGGAAAGATAAGCTGGCAAAGAACATTTATGCAAAATTATAGCTAAAAACATCTTAAAATGATGGAATTAAAATTCAACATAAGGGGCTCGAAAAGTGAAATTGGAAAAAACTCGGGTCTGCATAACTAAGTTGGACTGATGTTAAGAGTTTTTTTTTGTATCTCAGCTATGCAAACTAAAATGACTAAGAGCTACTAGCCTAACTCCAAATAGCATCAAAGTAAGCAGATAAGCATAAAGAAACACAAATAAGCAATACTATAAGCAGTTGACTTTTGATGACCACAATGTAAAAACAAGAAAGATTAAACTTGCATTAACTAAAATTAAAATTACATTACTCGAAATAAAAAAAACAAGATAAATAACAATAAAAGAAAAAAAGAAAAAAGTACCTAAATTTTAAGCTAAAATAAACCTAGCTCTCAACTGTAGCAGTACCAAACTATTTATACTAAAAAATAACTAGGGTTTTTTTCTGGCTTGTGCTTCTTGTGTGAGAGTGTCCCAGCTTGTGCTTTCTCTGCTTGATTACTGACCCTTGGATATTTCTTGCTCCCCACAACATCAAATCTTGGCCGTTTGATGAGTTTGTTGGTCCTTGGGATTGCCAGCGTGGCAAGGAGGAGGGGGAACACAGACATGTGGGTTCTTTGGCTGGTAGTGAGGTTGAGAGTGACATGGGGAGGGATTATCTTAATGGCAGGAAATTATTGTTAAGAAGAAGGATGAATAGTGGTTAGTGGTATCTGATAATTTTTTTGACCTAAGTTTAGTTATAAAGAAAATGGGTTTGGGCTTTTGGCTTTTCGGCTGTGGGTTAAGATAATGTGGGATGGGTTTGTTGGGTTTATTATTTCATTGGATCCGGATGGTTTGTCTAGGATAGGATTTAGTTAAGTTTAAGGGTTTTGTTTAGGGACTAATGGTGTAAACTAGGAAATTGTAGGGATCATTCTTGTCATTTTTGCAAAATTTAACTAGGGACCAATTTTGCCAAGTAAAAACAATCCAAGGGCCATTTTGGGATTTTTGAGCTTGAATTTAATCCGAATGAATATTGTCTTTCCCGGTTTCGGCTTTTGAACTATTTTCCATATCATGCTCGGTTTTGTCCATATTTGCCTCGTTTTCAATCCTTTTGTACCTGAAACACAATAAACACAATCCAAGGATATTTGTAACATTATATGGTCCATTTAGGTGTTTTTGGTCATTTTTGTGGGTTTTTCGGGTATAAAATGATGAGTAAAAGGCCACTCATCAATCCCCCACACTAAACAATTGCTAGTCCCTAGCAATTCGATCATATAAAGTAATGAAATGATCTAAATAATATCGAGGTTAACAAAAATATCACCCCGTTTTGACTTTATTATAAAATGAAAGTAAATTAAAATGAGAACAAACGTAAATAATATGCTAGATTATCAAAAATGGCATCATGGAACGGGAATCACACTAAGTGGGTGATTCCGGGGAATTTTAATCGTCATCCTCTTTTTTATACTTCCCAACTAAGTTTAAAATCCTTGTGCAGACGTTTTTATAAAATGCTAACACTACTTATGGAAGTTAATTGTGTATACTCCTTGTTCCCCAAATTCCTATTTTCCCCAATTTATTTTATTTTTGGTGAGAAATAAATTTCGTCAAATTCTCGTTTCGATAATTTTTAGTCCGATAAAGATACCTAGTTTAGATGCTAACTAGTTTCTAATCTTCCTCCGAAAACCGTTGCCATAAAAATGAGGTCCACATCAAGGTGATTTAAAATGGGGCTTATTATTCTATTTTGATATTTTTGACTTTTTGACTCTTTTTTTTTTTTTTTTTTTTTTTGGTGACAACTTAACTTCTTATTTTACCATAAATTACGGAGCTTCCCGGGGAAATTCCAAGACCTTATACCTTAGGAATAAAGGATCCAAGGGCCGTTACAACGGAGAGTTCCAAGACTTTATACATTCCGGAAATGAGGTTCCAAGGGTGTTAGACCAAGACCTTACACCTTCCTGAATAAAGATCCAAGGGCCGTTATAAGAGGGTAGCCAAGACCTAAACGCCTTTTGGAAATAAGGATCCAATGACCGATCTCGAACCGTAGCTTGTAGCACATAAATTTAAGATTTATTTATTTTTTTGTTTGATTTTAGTGCCACCACTCCAAATCTCGTGTACCATAAACTAAACGGAACTTTACGGATAATTCCAATACTCTAGACATTCATGAAATGAGGATCCAAGGTCGTTAGACCAAGACCTCACACATCCTGAATTAGAGATCCAAGGGCCGCTTTATGAACCGCCGCTTATGTTACACGACACTTGTAGTAACCTTGATGTGTACCCAACTTTTATAAGCAAGAATTTTCTTAAGAAGACAAAAACCAATCATCACCAAAACCAAACACCCTTAATTATTCCTAGATTACTAGTATTAGGTAAAACAAGCTTATGGGAACAAAAACCTACAAATAACTTCGATGAGCTCTAAAGAGAACCAACTACTCTACGTTTAGCATTTTCATTTGTACAATTCGTAAAAACTTAGCCTAAACGTTAAGGGTAGCAACCAAATCAACACTTTGGCAGAGTCGGGGTTCCCTTTGTTCTAGCCTAATCAAGTCTAAACTTCCACTAATACCGAAGTATTAATGTATAGAAAATTATTTTTATTGTGCCAAGCACTTCTTTTAGACGAAAAAAACGATAAAAAATTTTAAAATTTTTGGTCAAAACGGGGGTGCTAGGGGACTACTAGGTACAAAATGTGAAAAAAAAATTTAAAATTTGGGTCAAATTCGCAAGAATTCCCCCCCACACTTAGAATTGAATATTGCCCTCAATATTCAAAGTACCGGCTATTATGCCGACACTATAGAACGTAAAAAGGTAATACTACTAGCTAAGTGTGGACACGAAATCTTTTTCACAAAAAGGATTAATAAGATATCCCTGGATAAACATAAACATAAAGATCAGATATTGGGCGGCTGGATTGAAAACAGGCGTATCAATCATCACAATCTACGGGAATCCTGAAAACAAAGGCAAACACACAACAACAAAGCAACAAGTAGAGGAATTCCCCCACACTTAGTGTTAGAAAATAGGAAGAAAATAGAAGGATAAGCATGGGTTGCCACCCACGAAGCGCTTGTTTTTGATCGAGTCGTATAGCTTGACTCGCCCCGAATTTAATTGTTCTTGGGGGTGCATGTGGAAAAGAAAATCTCCATCGGACTTTTGTTCAAGATGTTTGAATAAACATTGAAGCATTCGAAAGTTCCACTCCGATGAGATACCCCTGGCTCAAAAGGATGATAAATGGAGATGCCGGGGTCAAAAATGGTGTCTTCACTCCCGAATGAGTGAATGAGAGGAGAAGTCACCAGATAGGTGAAGAAAGGGAGAAAGACTCGAACGACATATGTAAAGTCAATATAATGGAGATCCTCAAAGGGAATTGCCACATATGTCGGAGAAAGAATGTCCTTTTGAATCCTGGGATTAAGAATTGAGGTCATATCATCAAGTTTAGAAATAATAGAGTCCTTGACCTCATCGTTCTCTAACTCTTCATCAAAGAGAGGATTTATTTTTCTAGAAAAGTACTCATCATCAAATTCAAAAAGAGAATTCGAATAGACTTTGAGACTTTCATTTTGAACGTCTTCATCAGAAAGTGATTCGTCATCACTAGAGGAAAAATCATCTTTGAAATTGAAAAGAGGGTTAGAAAACGTCCCGGAAAAATCATCAGTAGTGTCAAGAGGATGATCACTACGAAAAGAACCATCACTTTCACTGTCGGATATATCCTCAGACTCACTTGGGATTGGGAAAAGGTTCTCAACACTAGACTTTATGAATTCATCCGATTCCATTTCAGGAATAGTGCTAAGATGCTCATCCTCCATAATGAGAGAGTCCTCGGAGTCCAAAGTAGGTGATATGGGTGTGGTTGCACTAGACTGAGGGAGTTGAGAAATGGTATCATTCAAAGGAATATCACTCTCCTCGTCGTCTTCCTCATCATCGTCATCAAGAATGGCAGCCTTGAGAAATATAGCACGCATTTGCGCTCCTCGTTCTCTGGCTAGTAATTCTGCCATAGATTCTTCATGAGGATTTTCTTGTGCTCTTCGTTCTTCGGCTATTTCAGCCTTAAGATCTTTAAGCACATCAAGAAGCCCAATGAGAATTTCATTTTTTTGTTCTGTGAATGATGGCTGAGGTTGTGCATGAATCATTTGGTACTGTGGGGGTTGGTCATGATAAGAATAGTCAAAATTGTTACAAGGACCACGCTCATAGACAAGTGGGTTCCTCGTTTGACAATCAGAGTTATAATGTGGACCTCCACAGTACTCACAACAATACGTTTGCTGTGACTGATTCGGTGAATTATATGGATAATGGTCATAACCAAAGTTTTGATTACATGGAACTTGCTCATAGACAAACGTATTCCCTGTTTGACAATCAAAACCTTGGTGAGGACCTCCACAATGCTCACAAGAATATGTCTCCATCTCATGGTGTTGTTGTGGGGGCTGGTTGAAAAAGTCGGTTGTTTTATGGTAAGAATAAGGATTTTGGTCATAGACAAACCCGTTTCCCGATTCCACCATGCTACAACCGGGGCAATTTCCACCATTTGGAGGACCTCCACACCATTGACAACCATAATGGTAAGATGAAGACATAGAGAAGAAGAATTAAACAGATAGAGGGATAAGAAATAAAGAATCAAACGGATAAGAGGATTGAGAAGAATATTTTTGGATTTTTAAATTTAGAAACATTGAAAATCACAAAAGAAAAAGGAAAAATAATTTGGAGAAGAAAATCTTTTTGGGTTTTCAAGGTTTTTTTAAATTTTTTTGGATTTCTGATAAAAACTATTCACAAGAAAAACACGTTACTTCACGAGGAAGGATCTTCAAGTCACTAATTGTCAAACCATAATAATATTGTCGCAACACACCTCCCCGGCAGCGGCGCCAAATATTGATTTGCACAAGATAAACCTTTCACGAAGAAAAGTCAACTCGCGACGGTTTATCCGCAACACAATCAATTGTAATAAACTGGATAAGCGTATACCCGGGTCGTAGTCCCAACGAGGCGTGAAATTCAGGATATCGTATTCGGTTTGGTATTAAAATGCTTGAAATAACGATGTTCACTTTTGGTTTTCAAAATCTAATAAAACAAAAATCAAATAACGCGAACGGTAAACTAATAACTAACATAAACGTCAAAATCTTTAAAAATTAACCCTACGAGTACGAAAATAATTTTCCTACATCCTAAATGACAAAAGGAAAATTTGAAAAAGAAGAATTATATTTTTTTTGACTTTTTAATAATTAATTATGAATTAAAAAAGAATTAAAAAAAATAAATAATTAAAAATACTAAAACTAATGATAAAAATCTGAAAATTTTATGGCAAGTACTTTGAACTAATTAAAAGATGAGAAAAATAAAATTGGAGAAAAAACAATTCTGGATAAGCAGAAATAAGCTAAAACAACTTAAATAGGCTAAAAGGAAATGAAGGCTTAAGAATTAAATTTTCCAAGTATAAACTAAGCATAACTAGAGCATAATGGTAAAGACTTGTGTGAGTGAGTGGGCAGACCTGGGTTCGAATCCCAGGTTTTGCCACTTTTTTTATTTATTTTATTTTTTTTGTTTTTCTTTTTAAAACTCAGCCAAATAAGTAAAAATAAGCAAATGTAAAACTGGAAAACTATTTGAGACCCACAAATAAGCTCTGGCTTATCTGATCAGTCATGGAAAAAGGGAACCAAAAAAAACAAGCCAAAGTGCAAAATAAGCAAATAAGCTACAAATAAGCTAAGGGCATGAGATTAAGCTAAAATATAATCAATAACTAAAAACAAAACCACAATAACCACAATAAGCCATGGGAATCAGAAATAAGCTCAATATAAGCCAACATGAACAAGTTTCTGCAGATGCAGTTGTGCAGGGCACAAGAGAGGCATTTCAAGCCCCTCAAAAGCTCTTAAATAAAATTCCTAAAAATCGAAAAAAAAGTGACAATGGAAAGATAAGCTGGCAAAGAACATTTATGCAAAATTATAGCTAAAAACATCTTAAAATGATGGAATTAAAATTCAACAAAAGGGGCTCGAAAAGTGAAATTGCAAAAAACTCGGGTCTGCATAACTAAGTTGGACTGATTTTAAGGGTTTTTTTTTGTATCTCAGCTATGCAAACTAAAATGACTAAGAGCTACTAGCCTAACTCCAAATAGCATCAAAGTAAGCAGATAAGCATAAAGAAACACAAATAAGCAAATAAGCAATACTATAAGCAGTTGACTTTTGATGACCACAATGTAAAAACAAGAAAGATTAAATTTGCATTAACTAAAATTAAAATTACATTACTGGAAATAAAAAAAACAAGATAAATAACAATAAAAGAAAAAAAGAAAAAAGTACCTAAATTTTAAGCTAAAATAAACCTAGCTCTCTACTGTAGCACTACCAAACTATTTATACTAAAAAATAACTAGGGTTTTTTTCTGGCTTGTGCTTCTTGTGTGAGAGTGTCCCAGCTTGTGCTTTCTCTGCTTGATTACTGACCCTTGGATATTTCTTGCTCCCCACAACATCAAATCTTGGCCGTTTGATGAGTTTGTTGGTCCTTGGGATTGCCAGCGTGGCAAGGAGGAGGGGGGAACACAGACATGTGGGTTCTTTGGCTGGTAGTGAGGTTGAGAGTGACATGGGGAGGGATTATCTTAATGGCAGGAAATTATTGTTAAGAAGAAGGATGAATAGTGGTTAGTGGTATCTGATAATTTTTTTGACCTAAGTTTAGTTATAAAGAAAACGGGTTTCGGCTTTTGGCTTTTGGGCTGTGGGTTAAGATAATGTGGGATGGGTTTGTTGGGTTTATTATTTCATTGGATCCGGATGGTTTGTCTAGGATAGGATTTAGTTAAGTTTAAGGGTTTTGTTTAGGGACTAATGGTGTAAACTAGGAAATTGTAGGGACCATTCTTGTCATTTTTGAAAAATTTAACTAGGGACCAATTTTGCCAAGTAAAAATAATCCAAGGGCCATTTTGGGATTTTTGAGCTTGAATTTAATCCGAATGAATATTGTCTTTCCCGGTTTCGGCTTTTGAACTATTTTTCATATCATGCTCGGTTTTGTCCATATTTGCCACGTTTTCAATCCTTTTGTACCTGAAACCCAATAAACACAATCCAAGGCTATTAGTAACATTATATGGTCCATTTGGGTGTTTTTGGTCATTTTTATGGGACATTGCAAGTGCATTTGTGTCACGTTGAAGTATTTGCTCTACAGTAAGTTTAGTCTCAGGAATAGGGGTCATAGTTGCTTCTCTTGGAGGAACAGCGGTTGCATCACGTGGAACCGCTGTAGTTGGCGTTTGGAAAGGACTTTCAAGTATAGCCTTTTTTAGATATTTGTCATGAGGTTTCTTGAGTTCTATGAACTTTAAGAATCGACTTGCCGATTGAACATAATTTCCATGAGTGAGCATTGGAGGTGTGTCAAGTGATCCAGCTTCATGTCTAGATTGTTGGCTGCTGATGGCCTCACACATTTGATCAAACCAATGTGGTTGTTTTGTAGGAAGTGGGAAGGATTGCATTAGTTTTTGTTGGTATGGTTGTTGTTGAGGGGATTATTGCTGTAGAAAGAATTGATGTTGTTGCATGAATAGTTTTTGTTGAGGATACTGCGGTTGCTGAGGATACTGTTGTTGCTGAGGATACTGCTGTTGAAAGTAGTTGAAATAAGGTGGTTGAGACATGATTGTGATTAGTTAACTTGTGTTGTTATGGATCTTGTAGACAATTGAGAGGTATGTTGTGAGTTATGATGTTTGGTTTTTGTTAAGTTTGAATTAAGATGATTACTGTTCACGTCCAATTTCGACAAACACTGTTCACAGTTTACCAATTGAGACGAGTTAACTGAATTGCGATGACTGTTGATCCAATTTTGACAAACACTATTCACAGCTTACCAATTGCGACGAGTTAACAGAATTGTGATGACTGTTGATCCAATTGCGATAGATTAAGTAAATTGCAACAAAACTTCGTCTCAATATCAATTGCGATGAAAGTTGCAATTTCGACAAAAAATGCAATTGCGATATCTATTTGCAATTCCAATTAGAAATGCAATTGCGATAACAAGTTGCAATTCCGATAGTATCTCACTAATTTATGCAAGTTAGGAGATTTCCACAAAGTCGAAGTATTTTCACAAGATTATACAAGCTCGGAATCTACTGAGTAAACCATGAATCGTGAAGAAGAACTGAAGATGAATTGCGATAAACCCTTATTCCAATTCCGATAAACCCTTAAGTCCAATTCCGATAAACCCTTAATCCAATTCCGATAATAGTACAGTTTCCAAAAGACTCATTTTTTCAATGAAAAACAACTTTTAAAACTGTTTTGTATGATCAAAAACCTTTAAAATCACCTAAATAATAATAAAGTTCAAAGCTTTAAAGTTTTAAAGGAAATTTGAGCGATTTCGATGAAGTGGAAATAAGTAAAACGAAGATAAAAACTAGTGTAAATTGAAAAGAACTTAACTTTTGACACTAAATCAAACTCCTAAACACTATAGAAACCTTAACACTTTGCAAGCGCAAAGGAGAAGTGCTAGAAATGAGATTTTGTCACAAAATAACCACAAAACCAACTCGTATAAAATAGGAAAAGGTACGAACTACACTAAAACACGACTCAATGATCTTTAGGCGATTGATACCACTTGTTAGGTCACCCTAATGATATAAACACAAGTATAAGAAAGATAGAGATGAGAGAAAGAGATAAGAGAGTGGTCGATTATAACATAAGAGAGAGTGACAAAAGTTTGCTTGCATATATGAAATAACCAACAATATAAGAGTATGTTTACATGTGTTTAGGGTTCTTTCAATAACATAACAAGGTCACGGCCCATGGGCCTTCTACAAAGGTTGGACCATTAAACAAACATAAACGCCTAAATATCTAATCAACCTATTACATATAAATATGACCAACACTTTATCATAAAACGTGTTCCTAACACATACTATAGCAATATTGAGGCAAACCATAACCTCATACATACTTGTCTCATTTAACTATTAGCACATAAGCTATATCGTTCTACTTCATTCTTTAAACCTTTATCTTGCCTTAAGCATTCATAAATTTTATAACATTCGACACATGACAAGCAATGCGCCAAATTTTAATATTTTTCCTTCACTACATTATACGAACACACATTCATCATTATTACATTTCATGCTTATACATCACATACTTTAACTTGTTATCAATCCGTCTCTAATACCACATTAACGGTCAATCACTAGACACGAAGTACTAATGAGACCATACGTTTTTCGTTAATACTACCCAACAGTCATTCACATTCATTACATTATCTATCGATAACTTCTCATCAAAACCATTCTCTAATCATGCTCTTCTATAAGCAATCATATAAATTATCGCCTTCATTCAATTTTTACTATCATTACTGTAACACACATTACATAAGCTTAAATATCCCTTAGATTCCATGAACCTATCTGTTGGGAATTAAAGCTTCTTGTGTTGATGCTGCTCATATGATTAAGACTGCTCTTGGGAATTATTCTCTAAGTATGTTACTACTGCTAGTTAAAGAGTTAAGAGTGCTAGTTAAAGTTAAGACTGCTAGAGTACATTATGACTGCTGGAAGAATTCAAGGAAAATACTCTAAGTGGTTAATGCTGCTAGAACAAAGTTAGTACTGCTGGTACAAACTTCAGATTGCTGAAGAGTTAATGTTTCCAGAGTTAATATTACTGCTACTAGAGTATTTAGTTACAACTACTGAAGTGTTAGAGTCGGTTAGACATGTATAGAATGTTTTGATAAGTATAGAAAAGA